>JAYEPQ010000005.1:10254024-10256524 GCA_036321105.1 Dracaena cambodiana
GTTTGATATTTATGTGTTCGTTACCGAATAGTTGGAGTAATATTGTTATGGCGATCAGCAATGTTTCAAATACTACTCTTAAATTTAATGATATTGTGAGTATAATCATGAATGATGAATTGATGAAAAAGAGTATGGCTAAGAGCACAATTTCTACAAGTACTGCTCTGTCTGTTGATAACGATAGAAGGAGGTAAAGGGGTAGAAGTTTAAGCAGAGAGTTGAAACAAAGAGAGAGATCAAAATCTAAGGAGAATTTCAAGAAAAAGTTAGTGTGTTGAAAATGTTAGACAGGGGGTCATATAAAAAAGGATTGTCCAGTGGTGAATCCAAATAAGAAGTATGATGACTTGTGCTTGTCTGCTCATACAGAATCAAGCTCAGATATGTGGTTTGTGGATTTAGGAGCATCGTTCTATTAAACTACTCGTAGAGAATGGTTTGATAATGATGTCCAAAGTGAATTTGGGCATGTGACTTATTGGTAATGGGTAGGAGTACAAGATTGTCGGCAAGGAGACAATTTAGTTGAAGTTGCACAATGGTGTAAAAATGCTTTTACAAGAGGTCAGGCACATACTAGATTTGAAGAAAAATTTAATATCTGTTAGCAAGCTGGATGACGAGGGTTATCAAATCTCATTTGAGAAGAAACAGTGGAAGATCAACAAAGGAGCAATGGTAGTGGTTAGAGGTGAGAGAGTGGGAACTCTATATTTACTATCAAGTTCGATGGATCATGTTATTTCTTTGGTCACCATGAAGAAGGAGAAGGCTACCTTATAGCATTAGAGACTCAGTCACTTGAGCGAGAGTGGCATGAGGGTGTTGCAATCCAAAGGTATGTTGACAGATATGAAAAATGCTAATTTCTGTGAGAACTGTGTGTTTGGAAAGTAGAAAAGAGCTAGTTTTATGAAGGATGGTAAGGAAAAAAAAGCCAAGAGATTGGAGTTGGTGCATATAGATGTATGGGGGCCTTCTTCGGCGAAGTCTCCTGGAGATAATTCTTATTTTGTTACTTTCATAGATGATGCAAGTAGAAAAATATGGGTGTTTGCACTTAAGCAGAAATTCGATGTTTTTAAGATCTTCAAGGTATGGAAAGCTCTTGTTGAAAATGAAACAGGTTTGAAGGTGAAATGTCTGTTGTCAGACAATGGTAGAAAATTTTGCAATAAGGAGTTCGATGACTATTGCTCTACCCACAGGATCAGGAGAGTGAAGACTGTACCGAGAATAGCGCAACAATGGCTGAGAGGATGAATAGAACCATTTTTGAGCGAGTTCGGAGTATGAGACTACATGCAGGTTTGCCTTTTCAACTTTGGGGAGTTTCTATAGATACGACAGTATCTGATCAACAGGAGTTCAGCTAGTGCTTTAGATGGAGGAATTCCAGGGGAGGTGTGGTCTGGTAAGACTGTGAATTATTTATTTTTAAGAGTATTCGGTTGTATAGCATATGCACATGTAGATCATGAGATGAGAAAGAAACTTGATTCTAAATCTCAAAAGTGTGTATTCATTGGATATGGTGACAACAAATATGGTTATCGCTTGTGGGATTATGAGTATAATAAAGTGTTTCGTAGCAGAGATGTAGTATTCAATGAGAGATGTATGTATGAAGACCGAATGGAAAGTAAGAGTAAGAAAACAATTGAGAAAGAGCACTTAGAGCTGGATGAGACACATGATGGGATGGATCATATGGATAAAAAAATGAAAGAAATACCTATATCTGAAAGAGAAGAAATGGCTTTACCTGATAATACACAAGTTTCAGATGAGATCAAACAGGAGAAAGAGCCACTGACTGAAGTAAATGGTTCCAGTTCTTTATCAGAAAGTGTTCCCAATTTGAGGAGGAGCACTAGGATAAGAAAGCCAACTCAAAAACTTTATCTTTTTTTATATCATATTTTGTATACTGATGTAAGTGAACCAGAGAGTTACCATGAGGCTATGCAGAATAAGTTTCGTCTTAAGTTGGAGCAAGCCATACATGATGAGATATCTTCTTTAGAGAAGAATCACACATGGAATTAGTGAAGCCACCGGCAAAGATGAAACTATTGCAGAACAAGTGGGTATACAGGATAAAATATGAGGCAGGAGGGACACAAAAATAAAAGGCTAAACATGTGATGAAGGGATACGGTCAGAGAAAAGGTATTTATTTCAATGAAATATTTGCACATGTTGTCAAGATGACTTCTATCATAACAATACTAAGTATTGTGACTGTAAAAGGATTGTATCTAGAAAAGCTTGATGTTAAGACTGCTTTCCTTCATGGTGATTTGGAGGAGGAAATATACATGGAACAGCCGGAGGGATATGAAGTTAAAAGAAAGGAGAATTGGGTATGTCGCCAGAAAAGGAGTTTGTATGGGTTGAAACAAGCGCCGACGTAATGGTACTTGAAATTCGACAAGTTTATATTGGATTCGGATTTTACCAGATGCAATTCAGATAATTGTGTATATCTACAAAA